>JNEV01001302.1:0-46092 GCA_000697495.1 Saksenaea oblongispora B3353
ACTAAATATCGATTTCAGCATTATCAGCAAATTACAAGTTTCTATGATATGGATAACAGGTAAGAGATCTCTTTATACTTTTAATAACAAGTTCATTAGATTTAGCAAGCTGAAATTGAAAACTTATATCCAAAAACAAAAAGGAGTGACAGAGATCGCGAAGCGTCTTCTTACTGGTAGTAAGAAATATTCATCTGGGGCCACCAAACACAAGGAGCCACTCAAAAAGTCAAAAAAGAAAGAAAAATGGAGACAAAAGAATAGTGCAGATGAAGAAGGAGAGGCGGAGCGCCCTGTGATTATCGCGTTCGGTAGCGGAGGCTTATCATCCTCAATGCGTGGAAAACTTCCGGCTTCGGCACGGACTGTGAGGAACCGTCTTTACGAACTCTGCAAGCAACGGAAGGTATATCTGACAACAAAAGGATGATATTTTTCTCATCAAGGTGCACTTCACTCAGATTCCTGCAAGAGTTATCATGACAGACGAGTACCTCACGTCTCAGATATGTCCCATTTGCCTAAAGCGAGAGTTAAAAAAACAGAACGAACGACCAGATTCCCAAGGTCATTCAGGTGCATCATTACATGCCGTCTTAAGATGTAATTGTTGCGCAACGACTTGGGAATCGAGACGTCCTCGGCGCCAAAAACATATTGGCAATCTTTAAATACATGGCAGCAAACAGGAATACTCGGCCCCCGCCTTTCCAACGGCCCGGGATCATTCATACATGTCCGGAAACGAAAGTGCCGGTCGTTCAGTAACAGGGAAACTTGTTAATTGCATATGCACGTAGTATTCATAGATTTCAACATCACTAGCGTGAGATTTTCTGCAACATACGTACATCTGGGGGTTAACCTTGTGCTTAACATCCTCTAGCCCGCTAGGTCTCTTGTACATTCTGATTTAGTTTTCAGGACACAAATCTATCAATTGGAAACCATATAACATATGTTGTTATTGTTGCATCATCGGGATCATTGCATCAAATATAGTGAAAGTATCACGGATATTGGTAAAGAGCTTGCAGCTGGATATAATCGTCGGAGTACTATTTATCTAATCAAGCTGTAAAAACCAGCGTTGGAAACAGTATACTGGCGACAAGTCTCTTGTAAGCATCGCACGATTACTACTGTTATGAGTAGGGCTCAGCTTGCTTCGACGTGAAACCACGATTTACAAACTGAGCTTAATATTGACCGCATATATCCACACAAACGTTATCGAGTCTATAAGACGCCCAAGAAAAAAGGATATTACTTTGACAAGACTCAGAGTTTGTAAGAAACTCACAAACCACAGTTTATACAACCTGATTAGTACATATGATAATTTGTTGCTTTGCTATATGTATTGATTTCCATTGATTTCGTCGCCCTCTGATATGGGCACATCAAAAACCAACCCGATGCATCCACATCGAACATCCTCACTGAACGTCGGGCTCCGAATTTTCGTGGAGCGCCAATAAGCCAGCAACAGGCAAAAATGTCGTGGTTACGCGACAACCACTCGATTAAAAAACGATGAGAGGCATCACTTCGTTGATGACAGTTGTCATCTCATCCCTTTTGATTTCATTCTCTGCCACAGAAGCCAAATCTGTTAGTGGTGATCGCACTCTTGTTCTTTTGGACAATATCGCAGACAAGGACCTGTACTCTCGTTTTTGGAATACATTGCAGGGTACGTTCCATGGTTGATTCCTAAAAAATCAGGTGCTCATAGTGGACTAGAACGAGAATTTGTTCTTGACTTCAAGAATGCCAACGATGAGTCGACCACACTTCAGTATTTCGGACAACCGCGCTATGACCACGTTATTCACTTCGCGCCTAAAGCCAACGGTAAGTTTCGTCAGGGATATCTGACGTACGAGACAATTAAAACCTATATATGTTAGACCTGGCAAAGCATCCAGCTCTTTCCAACACGCATCTTGTAAAATTTGTTAATGGGGGAGGCAATCTCTTGGTAGCAGCAGGAAATGATCCCAGCAACACCGTTCGCGATTTGGCTGGCGAGTTTGATATCGAGTTTGATCCCCGTGGTAGCAAGGTGTTTGATCATCAATCCACGGATAGTGAGCACCTTGTTATTACTACAACCAAGACTACCACCCCCTCCATTGTTGATGGTGTCACAGCACCAGTTCTCTATAACGGCATTGGTCTCTCAGTAGGCTCGCTGCCTCTATCCACCAATGTTTTGACATCCGAATCTACCGCTTTTAGCGCTAATCGGTACAATCAGAATCAGAAGGTGAATGAAGTGGTTGATCTTGTGGCTGCTCTACAAGGCCGAAATTCAGCTCGTACAGCGTTTGTGGGCTCTTTGGATATCTTCTCGGACAAGTATGCCTTTTATACAGTAAATAGACTCTCTCTAATATCTTGTGAAGGTTGTTTGATGCATCTGCTGAGCAGAAGCTTGCTGACGGCTCTATCAAAACGTAAGTACTTCTGTTTCCTCAGCCCGGTCAAACGTTATTAATCATTTGTCGAACAGTTTTGATAAATCTGGCAACGAAGAATTCATTAAAGAATTGACAAAGTGGACTTTCCAGGAAAAGAGTGTTCTTAGAGTGGATGGCCATCATCATTCTAAGCAGAATGAGACAGAACAGCCTGAAGCTTACCGGGTGAAAGACGACATTGTAGGTGCAAACGCTATAAGAATAACTACTTACCATCAATAGGTGTACGAACTTGATATCTCCGAGTACAAGGATGATACTTGGGTTCCTTTCAAGGCTGATGACATCCAATTGGAGATTATTATGCTGGATCCTTACATCCGTACAACACTTAAGGAAGCATCCCCATCGGGTGGTCACTTCACGACTCAACTGCGATTGCCTGACGTTTACGGCGTGTTTACCTTCCGCATCAACTATAAGAGAGTCGGACTTACGTACCTTTCTGTTGAAGATACCGTTGCCATCCGTCCATACAGACATAACGAATACCCTCGATACTTGACTGCAGCCTATCCTTATTACGCTTCTGTGGCAAGCATGATTGTAGGATTTATTACTTTCAGCGCTGTCTGGCTATGCACATGGGGTAGTCGAGAAACCAAGTCTACGAAAAAGACACAGTAAATTGCACAGACGAACTTAAAAATACAATGACTGTATCTATAAAGGCCTCAAGAATAGCAACTCTATCAACTATCAGATACTAAAAAAAAAAAAAGAAATACACACTGTCTTGACTATGGCTACCGTTGAGACAACACTATAGGACTTATTGTTTAGAAAAACGACCATCGTCCTCCATTGAGGACTCTGCACAACCATTGCTTAGAAGACAGAGAAAAGTTCGTCCACGTTCTAAACTCTCGCTTGTGACAGACATGTGCATGCCTTGCATCATTGATAATGGCATTCGATTCTCATGACAATGCCAGCGATTATTTTCTGAAATTTCATGATATTACCTCTAAGGACACAAGACAAATGCAGAAAGAATTGAAGTAAAACAAACAATTAATTATGGCAAAGGGTATTTTCTTTGTATGTAGTTATGCTAATCATCATCGGAATCGCCATCCACTTCGTTTTGAAATATGGATCGATTAGGTCGGTTGTTGACATTTTCAGCTTTCTTTTTCAATGCGCCTGCATGAAAATAAAATAAGTAACTCGACTTCCTCGATGAAGGTACAAGATATGCATACCAGCGTTAGTTAACTTCAATTCCAGCAGAGCAGTCGAGAAACCGTCGGTGTTGCCTAGTTCATCGAATCCAACAAGCCTAACAACGATGATTAGCCTACAGTCCACTCAGTACAGACATATGGTCTCACTTTGTCTTTGCATAACCATCCACCCATGCCATGACACATGGAAGCACCTTAACCTCGAGTTTCTCCACCAAGAACGGCGCGTTCATGACATCGATCTTAATGAAACGGGTTCCATAGTGTTTTTTTGCTAGGTCCTACAAATTCATGCGTCAACAACAACCATTAAAAACCGCCTTTTTTTTTTACCTCTAAATGCGTGTCCATGATCTTGCAACGTCGAAAGTCCTTATGGAAGAAGTGACCTACAACGTACTTTTCCTTGGTGGTGATATCCATGAACTCCTTTTCCTTTTCAATTTCCGTGTAGAGTCCGTGTTTGTTCTCCTCCATTGCTTGACGTCGCGCCATCCTATCCGTCAATGTCAATGGCATCGTTTTTGATTAAAAATACAAACGCACTCTTCCTGGATCTCTTTGATTCGGCGTTCTCTCATGTAGGATAGATCGGCATCTTCCTCATTTTCAAGCTCTTCAAAAAGAGCATCTTCATCTTCAATATCTGATAGATCGCGTCCACTGCTTAAACCATCAGATTAGAACGAACAGATGAGCAGGTATTCACCTTGTCATTTCAATGTCAAAAGCAGTTGATGAGTGGTTTTTTCAGAAACCGAAAGTGACTAACACGTGGCAGCGCGGTTTGAAAGGTGATGAACAGCGATTTTTTTATTATATGATTTGTGAATTGAATCTACTGTGTTTTGAGGTCGTTTGCAGATCATTTTGCGCCAACTGTAAGCCCACGTTTGCGCTATCAATAAACAAAATTCGCGCCATTTCAGTCCAGAATTCACGTAAGGGAGCTTATCTTACCTAGTTGTATTTTCTTCTCTATACTGCCAGCGGGCGCAATCTGGGGCTCCAGTTGGCGCCAAAAAAATCCAAGCGATACAAACAATTTCCTAACGTTAGCGATTGTTGGAAAAGCTGTCATAAAGTCTTACCAATAATTGTAACAATCTGAATCCCTATCGGGAACCCACATTCGTAGTGGTGATATTCAATTCGTCTTGATGGCGTCCTGGTCGACGGAAAACGGAGGGTCTATGTCGTATTTGACATAACATAAGCATCATACATGATTTATCCACAAAGTCTAAACGATTTTCATATGGGTTTCTCATGCCATCGCCACTACATCCACAGATAAGAATCTGCATTAATCAGACATCTACTTAAGGATTATTATAATCTGAGACACTAGGACTCTCTGCCATGATCTTAAGGTACCCAGGGCATATCCTTTCTCATAATTGGTGCAACAAGACAGTACGATGATTATGATCTTACCAATGGACACAGTGGTTAGTAAGTGTCCCTGATTCATGCACTAGATGACCGCCATTCAAACTCAGCTCAGACAGCTTCTCTGACAAGAAGATTAATAATCATTCATCGTCATCAATCACCATGAAACTCGGTGCTTATGCGTCCTCCGAGTGCTAAAATACTTGACTAAGCATTTAAAGAGTATATATATTGCTGGTAGACATTGTAATAAAAATAATCTTTTACTTCTGAATAAACTCCTGCCAAGAGTCTCAAAGTATTTAGCAACCGTTTCCCTTACTAATTCTTCAGTCCATCACACCACATTGGACACGGAGATTTCATAAAGGTTCTTAGACGCCCAAACGTCGCAATCCCATAGTATTCCACAGTTTTTACAAGCAAGGATACCGTAGTACACAACGTTGTCCAAAGTCTTCACCGTTTCCAGAGTTGACATCACTTCTCTAACGAAGCTAGACAGTTCTACGATTTGCTTATGTAGACTATCTTGATGCTCTGAACGGGCGATCGATTCGAAAGGTATCACTCGAGTATATATCTCACTCTCTGATGTCAAAATATCTCGGACTTTTTCTTTAATGTTCATCTTGTGGTTATCGCAAGCGGAAGCTCTTGATGTTGCGTGGCCCATTTGAGCACAAGAAGCACACGGACCGGATACCCGAGGATTCTTATTCGCTTCCTCTCTTTCTGTTCTTCTTCGCTTCTTTTGTTTACTATATTCCACGTCTTCGTCGCGCGTCTTTCTCTTCGCTATAGGTTTTACTGTTATTCAAAGCAGTTAACAAAAAGGACTTTTTGTGAATAGTACCTCGAGAGACGAACAATCCACATTTTTTTATTGCGCTTACTTTTGTGCCCATTTCCACCACAGTCAGCGCAAATAACTATAATATATGGTGTGAGTTGATTGTCAAGATGGATAGGACACATGCCTAAAGCTCTACTTTCCGCTTCTTGCTCTCGCTGGTGTTTTCGAATAATTTTTTTCCCGCATGCAAGTAACATAGGAGTATATATAGATATGCCGAGTGAAATGAGTAGCTCTGAGAGTAATCAAAGGTTGTGCATTGCTAGAAAAGGTTGTCAACTTGGAACAAGTGTGAGAAGAAGAAAGAAATGGATTTGGGGAGGAGTCCCTTTTGATCAATGCTGCTGAGTGCTAAAAAAACAATGAACCATAAACATTGACAAGTTGATAGATTAAAGTGTCACATTATTACTGTATATATATCAAGAGAGAGCTATGTTAAATCATGTTGTCGTAGCGAGCGTAGCCATATGAAGCTGAATATTATTTTACACATTCAGCATCCATTGTCCATTTTGTCGTGCCTTGCTATGAGAAGTTGGAACTCAGTGGGTTAAGGCACATGGGGTCGATTATATGGTAAAATATTGTCCTTTGATGGAGTGACCCTTTACCTAATTCTCGAAAAATAAGGGCACACATATAGGCGGGGGGAATCAATATGAACAGGGTCTCGACACATGTAGTTGATATTTATCCTGCAAGGATTCACATTGAAGCTCAATTAGAGAGTGTTCTAATTTTTTATACTTGTCGGCAGTGATAAACTGTGGAAGATACAAATACTTTTACTACGGACGCGAATCTGAAGTCCAGTCAACGCAGACTTCCCTATTCGCCAGCGCAAATTTATACGCAAAACTCACTAGTTTTCACTCAATCCGACCAACTCCCTACCCATCTTTTTGTCCAATCGGCACACAGGGTAATCTTTGATCATTGCAAGGTTGACTTTGTGTCCAAGCAGGTCACGAATATTAGAAATTCCATACTTCACCATGGTAGGACGTTCAAGACCAAGACCCCATGCGATCACACGCACATCTGGTGGGAGACCAAGTGGCAGTAACATTTCTGGTCGGAACATACCAGAGTTACCAATTTCAACCCACTTCTTCAAACCCTCGTGATAAGAGAAGATCTCCATACTAGGCTCGGTATAGGGGTTGTATGTAGGCTTGAAGCGGATCTTGTCCATACCCATTTTCTTGAAGAAGACATCCATGAAACCAATCAAGTCACCTAGTGTCAGGTTTTTGTCTGCAATCACACCTTCAATCTGGTGGAACTCTGCCAAATGTGTTGCGTCGACGGATTCGTTACGGAAGACACGATCAATCGAGAAGTATTTTGCAGGACGGAAAACGCCGGTTTCCTTTGTCTTTTCGGCGAGCTTGTATAACATGTAGGAGCTGACTGCGGTAGTGTGTGTACGCAAGATCATTTTACCAGCCTCCTCTTCTTTCCATGTGTAGTTGTAACCTGTAGATCCAGTGTCACCACCGTTCTCGTGCGTGACCTTAATCTTCTGCATCAAGTCCCGAGGGAAACGATCGCTTGTGGGAGGGTCTGCAGATTGCCATTGCTATTAGCCTACAAGGTAGTCATATGCAAACACTTGCCTGACAAGAAGAAGGTATCGTGTGCGTCTCTAGCAGGATGTTGCTGAGGTTGGAAAAGAGCGTCGAAGTTCCAGAAGCTGGATTCAGCGAAGCAGTTGGTAGGCATCTCGTCGAAGCCCATTTCGAAGAAAATTTCGCGGAACTCCTGGCGCACTTTCATCAATGGGTGAAGATGGCCACTTGCAGGAGCAACACCTGCAGCGTCAAAGTTGTACTTCTTGAAAGTCTGTGTTTTCCACTCGCCACTGATGTTCCATCGATTAGATGGTCACAATTCCTCTAAACGAACATTTTACCTTTGCAACATTTCGAAAGTGATATCTGTCGCTTCTTTCTTGATTTCCAAAGAGAAGTTGGGTCCCTTGGTGACCTTGTAAGATGTCACTTTTCTTTGATTAAAGCAGATCAGTATTAAAAAGCCAGACCCGTCCCTCGTACTTACTGCTTATCGGCCAACTTTCTCTTCTTCAAATCAGCCAACACTTTGGCTGTCTTGTGTGTGGAGGTGGTTTGAATCTCTTGGAGATCCTTCTGAGTCTGATCCACGATGCTGTCGACCAAACGCACCAGGCTGGTTCCCTTTTTGGTAATCCACTTGTTCTTGAAGGCAGTTCCTTGACCGTGCTTTGCATTCTTACCAAGCAAAGCCTAGGATATAAATGTCAGCAGGTGCTTTCTTTTTAACTGTGCCTCCAGACATCAAACCTCGATTTCCGCCATGGGGATACCGTCCTCGCCAGAAGGCACGGCAGCAAACACACGGGCTTCGTGACTACCGTTCTTAGCCAGCTGTTCACCTTCCTCAGTCAAAGTCCACACTTCATGTTCAATGGCGCTATAGTCGACCATCTTAAAAATAACAAAGAATGTTGATATGCGTTCACTTCAGTCTTTTGCGTCTGTCCGTTACCTCCTTGGACTTCAAACTGTTCACAGCACCGAGAAGTGCAAGCTGGTCAACGACAACGCCATCAGCTGTTTTCAAATCTTTGGAGTTTTCAATGACGCTGTGGTCATTCAGCGTGTTCAGAATGAGCGACTGCAATTCCTCGGTAGTTGCCATGATAAATGTCAAAGACTGAACAAAGGTACAAGGTGTTTTTTTCAGAGCGCTTAGCCACAAATTTTGAGTCCCGCTCAACAGATTGACTCATCTTTACTTAAATTCGCATGCAGCGAACACCCCTTGTGTCAGATCATCTTTTCACGAAGAATGCCTTCAGTTTTCACGCGAAACGCACAGCATTTACATTTTGTTCCACTTGTTATAAGAAAGCGATAAGCTCCTGAACGTTTGAATCCCACTCTGATGATCTATTGAACACATTCTACGGCACATGCGACCTAGAAGTACACGCCGAGAGAAAAGCGCGCTGTAGTGAAGCCAGACCTTGCTCTCTTGGAAGACAAGGTGGGCATAGCTATTCCGAAGCTAGTTCTGTGGATGGAAAGTAAAAGTATTAGAGCCTAATATATCCAAAAGAAGATCGCAAAACAAGATATCCGTCGTCGTGTCACCGTAAAAAGCCATAACCGAAGCCAGATCATATCGAAGACGCGTTTAAGTTTGTCAAATCGTAGAGAACACATGGAAGAAGGTCATATGGGCAGATGAGTCATTATGCGAAATTGCACAAAATAGTTAGAGAAATATAGCCAACAGCAGCTGAAAATATTTTAAAGGACGCTCGGCGTCTACTTTCAAGTGGCAGAACTTCGATATTAATGTGAGACACCGTGTCATACAAAGTGAAGTTGTAATTGGTATTCATAAGCATAGATAGACTATACCGAAAGCAAATGTAAATGAAGGAAAGTGCTCCAAGAGATTGGTTGTTAAAAGAAGCTATGATACGACTTTGGGGTACACGACAGAAGTTAGCTGCGATTTGGCAAAGCGTAAAGTATGAGTTTAGACAACAATCAACTTTTATTGATGAAGTAGGACTTAGTATGCACATGATCTGTGCATCGAATAATCATGAAAATGAGCCCCTGTTCCCTGCGCAATGTAAAAATCCATTGACGCTGTCTGCGTGCAAGGCAGTGTCAATATCTAAAATTTATTAGAAGCGTTCATAGAATAAACAAACATTCAAGCTCTTCGACATCTGCTACTTAACACAATCCATTATCGATAGAATACGCTTTTAAGGTGGAAGCGGAGCTGCAGTAAAATCAAGCACAAACAGGCAACGCTCGCCACACTCAGAGAGTGTGGCTCGTTGAAATTTTGGTGTCGAAGAGCGCGCTGTCTCCGCATTACTTTCACCGCACACTAATCAATTCCTTGTTCTACTTCAAACGCATTTCCATTGGATGGGAAAAAATAGCGAAAATGTAAATAAAGAAATGAAGTGTTCATTTCATAACAATGTTGTCCATTTAGACTGCATCTTCCCAGGCACCCATTACCAGTCGATTACCTACCCCTAACGTGAAAAACGGTACCTTATCTCGACGTCAAACAAAAATTCCTCTTTCTACTACTACGAATTACATCAACTCCCCTAAATCGATTAACATGACGCATGGAAAAACAGACGCAACCACGAAGAAACGAAAACTAGAGTCGCAATCCCAGGACACAGCACCAAACACGCGCCCTAAGGTGGAAAGACAGAAAATCAAAGTGCCAGTAGTGCGTTCCACCATTGCTAGCAGAGCAAGTTCTGCCTCTATTCGGCGATCGCTTTCATCGTCGTCATCGTCGTCATCGGCTTCCAAATCAAATGTGACAAAAAACACACCTGCAAAACGGCAACCATGGGACCTGAGGGTAGGTTGCCCATGTTGAGAAACATACCGATTGAGCTTGCTCTTAGGGAAAAATCAGCGATATGGAGGGTTTATTGGAAAAGGATCAGTCAAAGAGTAAGTGTTCATCGTAGTACACGATTTGCCATTTACAGTCTTTTGTAAACAGTTGGCGAAGAAGAACACCTTATGCAAGATTTACAGTCGACTGTAACGAATAAAGAATCGCAGGCCCTTGAAGCTATTCAGAGAGTCGCGGATCTCGAGACGACTGTTAAGGTAGGCGGTATCCAAAAGGTCAGTAGATATCTGATCCCTGTGTAGTTGACTGCACAAAAACAATCCGAAGAAATTGGGCGACTAAAATTGAAACACAAAACACACAGCCAAGAACTGGAGACAGCAAATCAACGAAACAAAAAACGTGCAATCGAACTGGAAGAGGAATTTAACGACATCCAGAGGAAAAAAGTCGAATCAGAGAAACAGCTGGAAAGAGAGGTGGCAGAGAAAGAAGTTCTGAAGGTTACTGCCGCTAAAGAAATTTTTTGATGCACTAAGTGTTTCCTTTTTATATCAGGCTACAATCGCTCGAAGTTCGGCGGCATTTGCAGAGGTGGAAGCAGAATTACGTAGTTTCAAACAGAAGCTTGAGGTGGGATCACGCATGTAACATCGCCTGTCTTGATGAAAAAATCTATAGAGGACGGACAAAGCGCTCTATGAAAAAGAGCAAGCCATTGAGGGATTACGAAAAAAACTGTCGCTTTCTAAACAAACAAGGCATGATTTAGAAACAAAGCTGCTTGAAGAAGAAAGCGTGCGACGAAGGTTACATAACACCATTCAAGAATTAAAGGGAAATATTCGGGTCTTTTGTAGAGTACGACCACCACTCGGTATGTGTACACTCCTTTGTACGTGTTGGTTAACGGCCATGTAGAATCAGAAAAGGTTCAAGGTAGAATTGCTTCGATGCGATTCTACGGTGATAACGGAGATAGCCTGGAGCTCTCTGAAGAAGTATCAAATACCCTTGGAAGGGTTTCTACAAAATCATATCCCTTTACATTCGACAAGGTACGTTCGAGCTTTTAGGTTTATACAAACTAATACAGCGTAGGTGTTCTCTCCCGAGAGCACTCAGCAAGAATGTTTTGACGAGATATCACAGTTGGTGCAGTCAGCCTTGGACGGTTATAACGTTTGTATTTTTGCGTAAGTAGATGATAGCTCAGAACGAAGACAGCGCTAAATCACATACATGGTTAGTTATGGGCAAACAGGAAGTGGAAAGGTTGGTTACTACCGGCAGGTTGTGCTTGGCTAAGCGTTGGTTAGACATACACGATGGAAGGATCTTCCGCTCGAAACAAAGAGTCTGCAGGCATGATTCCTAGAGCAACACAGCAGATTTATGATGTAGCACAAAAGCTCAACGATCGCCATTGGAAATACACAATGGAAGGCCAGTTTATGGAAATATACAACGAGACCATTCACGATCTACTGGGTGACGCATCAGAGTATGGAAAGATTAAACACGAAATACGACATGAGAAGAATGGAAATACGACTGTATCGGATATGACAAAAGGTAACCTCGTCTTTATTTACCATACAACGATTCTGACATGGGATGCAGTGATGTTGGACTCTCCGGCCAAAGTGAGCATGATGCTGAAAAAAGCTAGCCAAAACCGGGCGACGGGTGCGACGAATATGAATGAAAGATCATCACGAAGTCATAGTGTATTTAAGCTGCGTCTGTCTGGTTACAACTCGGCCACCGATGAACGCTGCGAAGGCGTACTCAACCTTATTGATCTAGCCGGTTCTGAGAGACTGTCTATGTCAGGATCCACGGGTGATCGATTAAAAGAGACACAAGCGATCAACAAAAGTTTGAGTTGTCTAGGTGATGTAATTCATGCACTGGTAAACAATAGAGAAGGCCGCCATATACCGTATCGAAATTCAAAACTAACTTACCTGCTGCAAAACTCTCTCGGTAAATGCTAAAATTGATTGCCCATGTGAGAGCTAAAGATGTGTTTAGGTGGCAACAGCAAAACCCTCATGTTTGTCAATATATCCCCAATCTACGATCACTTTAATGAGTCCTTGTGTTCGTTAAGATTTGCTACGAAGGTAAAGAATGATTTCAGTTGGCTATTGGTGATGTACTAACGGTATGTGCTCTAGGTCAACTCATGCCAGATTGGGACAGCAAAGAAAATGTCAACAAACAACATTTCGGCATTACCAAAAAAATAGGATAGCTACTTACCGAGATAATCTTTTAATGTTCGAGAATGGATTGATCCAGGTTTTTGATTAAACTATTCTATCCCTGAAACGATTGCCTGTCCAATAAACACAGTTGAATATAGTTCTCTTGAAATCCACATTACGCGAGCAATCTTTACACTTTTTCATCACTTCATTTACAAAGGTGGTTTTATTGTATTTACTCCAAATCCTACAATGGGGATGATTGCAACAAGTGGTATATTTTTAATTAACACGCGAACTGCTACACAAGGAACGAGCCGTGTTATTATTATAACTATCTTCAAAGAGCTTAAAGATATTTAGCGTTTGAGATGGTTTGTGGTTATTCCGACAGGATTTCGAAGTTCCATGAAATTTGAGAGTCTCCTTGGAATGGTTTTCGGCAGTACTTGCCAGCAACATAACGTCCTGGGATTTCTGGTTCGGGTATCACTTTATCAGATTTTATGCCGTACTGGGCAAGTCCAAGATAGATCGCCTCTCCATCTCTAGGATTGATAAGGATGCTTTTGAAGGCCACGCCTTTTTCGGTATCTACGTAGTCGGCGTCTTTGCTTTCTTGTCCACTGGAGTCACCTTCGACATCCAGAATTTCCCTTTGTGGATTTTTAATATTCTCTAATTCATTTGACAGGTATATCTTACCATCGTTTCTTCAAATCGCTGTCGGTCTTCACATCTTCGTATACAGAGGCAACGACATATGGATGTTTTCGTCGACTTTTTTCAGAATTCTTTGATTTTATATGGAGAGCTTCTTTGAGCCATCCTGGACGGTGAAGTGGCTCCTGTGATGCTTGGATGATCTCATTTTTTTCGCTGCCAACCACTTGAAGTAAAATGGTATGGCCATACTTGGCGTATTTCTCACGCGGTTGGCTTGTTCGCATAACCTGCTTAAGTCTCACTGAAGGTGGATTGCTGTAGTTTTCAGGTTCGTCGTATGCAACCAAAACCTTGCCTGTTGATACTGAATAAGAAGAAAAAAGGGCCGGCAAAGGACATACCTTTATATTTGCTGTGTCTACCGTCACGTATACGACGACTGTCGTCAACATACACAAATCGTCCGTAATCGACGTGTCTCATGTTCAAATCAGCGCCATAGCGTACATGATTCGCGTGCTCGATGAATTCGTAGATATCGATGATTTGCGTCTTGCGTTTTTCGTCCAAGAGTTCGTACATTGGCTTCATGTTCGAACGGTAAACCACCTTCTGATTCTGCTTGATGGTAGGAACCCATTGCAAAATACCTGACATTAGTTTCGAAGCGTCACCACCTAGGAATGCAAAGGAAGATCAATAAAAACGTTTTTTTCTTTTTTGTTGGGCATGGTCTCGTACCAACAGCGTTTAATTTTTGCGCGTTTTGATCCAGTTTTCGAATAATTTCAATCTGCTTCGATTTGGAAATTTCTGCGTCGACACCAACACCAGCGACACCAAAGTCAGCACCTCCTTCTTTGGTGCTGCCCTTCGTTTCTTCATTTGATTTGGAAACTTCTTCGGCGTCGGATGTTACTTTGCCACCTGGCCAACACCCAAATGATTTAGTCTTCTTTTGTCGGGTCCAAAAGATGCCGAAACCTTACCAAATTTAATTAATCTTGGGAAGTAGTACCCATACCGTTTGAAAACGTTTTGCAATTCGTTGTATCTCTGATGTCTTCCACCGGAGAGGGTTAAGGCATAATCAACGGCTTCGATAAAATCTGCCGTGGGTCTGATGCTATTTGACTTAAGGTTCATCTACCGATAATCGCGTCAGTTCTTTGTCGTTCCTTGAAAACCGAGATTTTCGGTACCTCTCCATACGTGAGGCAGACGGTGGAAAAGCGTGAGGTGGTTTCGGTCGATTCAGAAACCTTATCTGAAGTGCTGTAGCCAGCCTTTGCACCTGCTGTAAATGCGGTGGCTACAGGTACATTGAACTTAAAGTGGGTACCAAACGACGTATCTCTCGTGTTTTCGTCTTTGTTGGTTGTTGATTTTCCGTCACAGCTCAGGTTTGATCCGCCGTAAACGGTGACGAGCTCAGGTAAATCATTCTTGTTGACCAGTTCAAACGGTGCTTCGTCGGCCTCTTCTCCGCTGTAAAGTACACCTTTGTTCCAGTCAGCGGGGAGGCTGATTTTTTCGTGTTCTTCGGGCGCAGGCTCTTTGGCAGGTTCGGGCGACGTCGATGGGGACTCCGCTTCATGTTCTTCCGATGTGGTGGCGGCAACGGATATGGTATCCGTAATATCGTCCAAGTCTTTAACGATGGTGTCGAAAATACCCATCCGAAAAGAAGAGAAAGAAACGTAACAAGTCAAAGTTTTTTTCCCATTCTACTCCTATTTAAACGCAGTCTTGAGCATGCGCCGGAAGGAGAACCTTACTGCCAAAGGTAAGCTCTAACTTTTTTTTTTATTTGCTCCGTTGGCATAGCGATCACTGGTCACTTGACAAAATACAATCACCGCTGAAGAGCATTGATCCATAAGGAGATACTGTTTACCTGTCCATGTCCTAAGGGCTTTTTCTTTTTATCTCCAAAAGTGAGAATTTGCGGCTTATAACTATGTGGTACGTTGACTTGGTTCTTGTCACACTCAGCTGACTGCCTGTTTCACGACAGTTTCTCTACTTCCATGAGAGACATACAGCTTGGCAGGGGCAGAAAGATAAAGGGTTAGGTAATATGTCAATGGTCGTGACGACAGAACTGCTTTTCTTGGGATAAGCGTGCAACGTTCGCTTTTTTTCTCTGACCGTAACGTTGGTTATACGTATCGGGATACACTCGATAAAGAAGGAAGTAGGTTTGCAACGTTCCTTAGTGTATTCCAGTTTGATAGAAGTCCGGTGACCTTGAAACTTTCAGGCATTTACAAAACAAAAGAAGTAGATAATAACTTAAGCAATCATGCAGGTTTTCAAGTGCCGAGGGATGCCTCCGTTCTGTTTTGGTGTCCTCAGATCATGAAATAAAGGAAGAACATAGTGCTATTTTCTCAAGCACATCAACACATGGCTTCCGAAATTTCCTGAGCTACGATTGCGAAAAGCACATAGAATTTTAATAGTACCACAAAATAATTACCTTGTGAACCAAAAGTAATGATGTTTGTGTGGAACATTCTGAGTAAGTGATGTTATGAGCAGAAGAAAAAGGAAAGAAGGAATGGATGTAAGAAACAATTAGACCTAAGGGAAAGCGAGGGGTGCCATGTTCAACTGGAAAAGATAAATAACAAAAAAACTTTTTTTTTCTTCGCCACGTCTCCCTTCGTTGCCATGACACGCGTTGCTGCTGAGCAAATAGGGAACACAGTTCATTACTTCCACTTACTGCTTCACTGCAGAGAAAACAAGCGCCACTTTATTTTTCAGAAATGAAGTAGTTTTCTTTATCTGCAGTAACGGATCTTTTTTCTTCTCTTAGGGGTCGGATTTTTGGTGTAACGATCAAAAAGCTACATATCCACCTTCACGCACGTTTGCGAAATGTTCTTCTTCATGCCACTCATAAAGTTTTTGTTCTTTGTACAACAAGATAAGGTTCAAGCCGGATGACGAATACCTTGATTGGTCTGATGGCTACTTCTTTAAAGGTGGCTCGTAGCATAATGATTTTGTATGATATCTGCAAGCACTATGGTTTTATGGACCAATTCAAGCGAGTAATGCCAGGCGGCTTTGAAACTCGGGTTTTTTGTGCGACAGGCGTGGATACGTTGTACAAGAACCTTATCCTTGTTTTACTACTCCAAGCTGGACAACAATTCCTTGATCATCTCGCTATCTCTATAGAAGGAGCGCCCTGGATCTTGGCGAAGCACAAAAAATATGAAGCAAAAACGTATCTTTCTATCATATGCGGGTTTATCTTTCTTTCTACTATCACATAAGAAAGAATATCTCAATTCTCCAACATATTTTTGATACTTACAAATGATCACAAATTACAACGGTAAATCTCCAGAATCAAGGAAAGGACTTCGCATAAAAATAGAGGATATGGTATAGTTACATACGCTTAAATCACAAGTGATTGCTACTACTCAGCGTAACCTGCTTTAGCTTCTACAACCATCTGGTATCTTGGAGCTATATCGTTGACTAAGCTTTTTGCGACCTGAACAGTAAGTTACCCGCGGATTATTTGTAGTACAGCTTCTAGCTACTCACAGTCATTGACGTTGGTTTTTTTAGAGGTCGGCGCTTATCCAGTTCGTTCCAAAGCTATTCAATTAGGATGACATTAGGAATCTATGCTAGCCAGAAGTCGAAACTCTTGATCTCACGGGTTGATTTCCATCACTTGAAATACTTTGCCGTATGACAGCTTTTGCAGCCACCTTTGAAACAGAGACTACTTCTGTTTCTCACCGCCTGGTCCCAGAAGATATGGAACAAGTTGTGTTTACAAGATATTGACGCAAGTTTTTTCTGTCCAAGCTTGTTGCTAATAGACCATCCGTGGGTGATAAACTTGGCACTTTTGGGTTGTGTACATCAATCTTGGATCTAAAAATGGTCTCGTATTCTTAGGCGCTGATCATTGGAATTGAAGGCAGACAGATATTTAAAGAGAAGCAAGGCGAGAAAACAGTCATACTCTTTCTGTTTCTGCATACTGGATGTGAATATAGCAGTAAGATGGCCATCTTTTGAAAAGATTACTGGTCAGTACTATCATTTTACGGTTAAATACAGTGGATATCTTGGCTAAGCATGAAGAATTCAAGGATCATATCTTGGTAATGGTCAGCGCACCAATACAAAAGCGCGTTGATATTCAAACATATGTCGAAAGCGCCGATACAAATGCATACATTCACATCTTCATTCCCTGGAATTGAATACCATAGAACAATTCCGGTCCGTATGTGAAAGCGAGTTGAATGCAGTTATCATTAGTGCATTCAGGCTGATACACGTCCGGAGAGGTTGAAACTTCAGACCGCTTACCAACAATAGGAATTAGACAATAACGTAGATAACCATGCAGGATTTCAAGTGCAGATGGGTTCATTCTCTTCCATTTTGTGTGGTATACATAACTCATGAAGCAGAGGAGCAACCTGTGGTGATGTTTTTGCAAGTACTTCAACAAGGATGATAAATATATGCTAGACCTAAGAAAAGCGAGAGGCCAGCATGTTTGAATGAAAAAAGGTCCCCTTTTTCTCCGCCGTGTTTTCTACTGTTGCTATGACGCTCGCCCATGCTGAGTTCATTACTCTATTGTCTGCTTTCCTACATAAAAAAGAAACAAGTGCCACTTAAGTCTTCAAATGGATTAGTGCAAGGATATATATATATATATATATATATATCGTCTGCAGTTGTGAATTTTTAGTTCCTAAGTGTCGAGGTTTGGTGTAACAATCAAAGTTCTCCAACATTCTTCCGGGTACGGTGCTGGGAAGCGGCGGTAAACTCCGTATTTTCCCGTACTACTAATCCTGTCAACAGTGATATAGTGAATGCGGGAATGGTTACTATGTAAGCGTTAGTACGTGAAACCATGGGTGATTATATGCGGGAAAAATTAACCTAATAAGCTTCTTTTATGTTGTCCGAATTGGTAGATAAGGCGGTATAGTCAACTACAACGAGGCATATTTTTGAATCTGTTTTAGATAAAAATGAGAGCATCGCTATATCGGATAAATACTGAGTTAAGTTTGTTACAATCCCTCCACTTTTCTTTAAACTTACTCCGTGTGGTATCGGTGCAGTCATCAAGTTGAAGCTGGCTCAGCTCCACAAGTTCCGAAATACCTGGAGACGCAATTGCGCTGTTAGCTCGGGTCTTCGGGAGAGATATCCATCTGGTCCGCTAATGAATGGCTCCGAAGGTAGTATCACGCCAAGAACATCGTTGGTAAGGTCATTTGGTGGCCTGCGCGCATGACCAAGGATAGTGAAATCGTTCTCGACTAAATGATATGTAGCAATCCTGGTAATTGCTGATAATCTGTGCTAAAAACGCTTTACATTCAGTGCTAGATTTTCTCGACCTTCACAGCAGGTATATAGTACATCTATCAGCTAGTCTCATCATAGACGGATATTTAGAAGTTTCGTAGATAAAATATTATCCCCCAATTCAAAAGACGACAAACAATTACATAATGCTTTGGTAATCCTAGCATTACGAATAAACGCAATTGGTAGATAGTATCTGTGTTTATATATTTGGCGCAGAGAAAGAGACAGTATGCGACATGCAGGTACATAGGATTCATGTAACTTTTGGCCATTTTGGAGAACTTCAGTGTTGTCTTACTTACCCCGCGTTCGCGGAGGCCCTTCTCCGCACCTTGACGTGGGGCGGGTAGGAGATTGGAATGGCTTAAAGCCATTTTGATAGTTTTACGACCATCGGTTTAAACAATACATCAACAGGCATGAGTAATCCCATGTTTATAGTCAATCTCAGTACGTACCGGGGGTGTTTCTATAAAAAACAGAGCCAAAGAAAAAAAGAACAGTCTTCCTTTTTAAATGGTTGACCTTTTTTTTTTTTGGCTGGAACATCTCCTTATCTAGAAACACAATGGACCAAGTCATGTTCCAGGCCCACTCTGATACGACGCAAAAAAGTGCTACTTCTCTACGCAAAATAAGATTTCATCTAACGCAAAGTGACCTGCGCAATACGATATTGCTGGAAGGGTTGATAAAACACGCGTAGAGTACGGTGAAACGCCGATTTATGAAGAGAAAAAGATGGCGTTGTGTTTAGCGCCACTTCACTAATTAAAGTGTAATGGCAGAGATTGTATCTCCAATTACAGGGCAAGAAATACCACAGTAAATCCTCCTAATCAGATTTTCAAGGATTGTTCACGACACTTCCAAAGCTTCTTTGAGCGAAACTATACGAATATATTCAGCTCCCTGAGCAAAGTGCTTTTGAGCGAATCACTTCGCAGAATCCTGTACTCAGAAGGTTTTGTTCTTTGCGCAACACAGTAAAATTCAAATTGAACAACAAACAATTTCATTCATATGACAATTCCTTCTTTAGAAGAAGCTCACAGCAGGGAATATTCGCGATCACTTTACAGTTTCACTGATTAATTCAAATGGGTGATGCCAGAGGGCTTGAAACATAGATATTTTGTACTACAGTTGCGGATACGTGGTGCATGAACCTTATCCTTCTTTAGTTGGTCCAGACTGGACAACAATCCCTTGATCTCTATGGATGAAGCAACGTTTGCGCCCTGAACCTTGACGAAACACAAAAAGTATGAAACAGGAACGTACCCTTCTGCCCATCTGTGGGTTTATAATGAGCAGTATCTTTATCTCCCGCATGACAAAGTTTTCTTTTCTTATATATTGAATGGTCTCATGGCTAATGATCTACGGAATTGATTAGAATATTCGTTCTCGAAAAAAAAAAAAAAAGTCAATTGACTCAGAGAAGGTAGATGTTTCTATTGAGCTCGTTCTCTGAAAACTTCGTTCCACGGGGGATCGTGGCCTTGAAACGGACCCTATACAGTGAAGACAAAAAAAAAGACGGATGGTGTACTTGGAGATTGGCTGATTTATTCGAAAATGTATACAGGTGAATGAATTATGTAGGGATTCTCTATAGGAATGAAGAAAAAAGAAAAGGAATACAGGTATGTCAAATGCAAACACAAACGGCAATAAAAATTACAAGGTGTAGGAGATGAAAGGATAACGGGAAAGCAATAACGTAACGAAAGCAAAACAAAAAGAATTAAATCGAAGCCATCCACAGGAATAAAAGATTTTAGGCAGTCTTGGCCACTTCCGAGATGTCGGCTGGGGCAGCGCTTTCGGGGGCGGTCGTCGTCACTGGCGGGCTGACTCGGCCAGTAAGGCGGTCCTTGACCTCAAACCACATCAACTGGCGTTCTTTTGTCACTCCGCCCAACACCGCTGAGTTTTCCTGGGCACGGCGCAACAAGTAAGGAATGACCTCGTCAATCATACCGTACGGAAGGTACTTGTAGATCGAATAGCCGTTGCGACCCAAAGTGTATGAGATTTGGTCTTGCATACCGAAAAGTTGGCCAAAGTGGACAACGCCGGAACGGGGCAGCACATTGTGGCGTTCCATTTCTTCGATGGTCAGAACAACGGAATCACGGTTATGACTGGCCACCATAAACACAATAGGTGCGGTTGTGGCAGTAATAGGTTCGCCTGTCTCTTGTTGATGTTCCTGGAGCTTGCTCAAAAGGAAACGGACACCACCATTGTAACTGGCGTGGGTATCTTCAAGCGAGTCGTGAATAGGGGAGGGGTAACCGTATTCGCTGGCGCGCTTGCGTTCCGAAACCATGTAAGCACCACGGACAAGCTTTGCGGCGAAAGTGAAATTGTCACGCTTTGCTTGTTCAACGTCGAGTTCAAGTTTGCCCTGCGCAGCTTTGGTATACATTTGGTCTAAAAATATATCCATCGTCAGTAAAAAAAAAAAAATTTTTTTCCAAAAACAAAGCAACTTACATGTGTTGTATACGGTGGGAGCATGGTCGACTTGCTCGCCGTTGCGGCGGTTGTACTTGCGTTGGAGGTTCATAGCAACGTGATCGATGGCTTCTTGGAAGTAAGATTGTTCAGCATCGATCATGATACCGACTTTGAGATCGTATGCCAAACCACAGACTTGATCAAGACGGTCGACCATACGATCATAGGCCTCGAGTTCTTTGGTGGTCAGGATGACTTCCTTTTCAGAGTGAGTAGGGGTGGTCTTCCACCAGACATCACGGGCAGGGCCTTGAAGGTTGAAAAGTTTGTTGAACTCAATACGATCCAAGGTATTGTCACCCAGGTTTGTGACCAGGGCCTCACGCATGGTTTGTTGTTCTTCGGAAATAGCAGGAGGGAGGATATCGTTCATCACTCGACGAAGACCTTCTTGGTCAAGGAGACCATGTGTTTGATGTTCTTGGAATGCATACTGAAGCTTAGCAACGACCTGGTTGAGGCGAAGCAACAGCTCGGGTGGAGAGAAACCGGTAACCTTGACGGCAGCAAAAGAATTGTTGGAAAGCTGCTGACCCTGAGCGGCGGTACGAATGCAGCGCTTAATAGAGTCAGTGACCATATCTGCAGCTTGTTCTTGGGTTTCAAAGGTATTGGCGCCGTCATGATCCATATCGGCTTCAATACTCAAGTCAAGAATACAGTTGATACCAGAACGCGCAAGTCTGTCCATGCTGGAGACACACTCTTCAGGAGTCTCACCACCGCAAAAATAGCGGAAAAAGGTTCCCTTGACGAACCAATAAATGGGTGTTTGGAGGTTCAGGGATTCGGCTAACTTGATAACATAGGG
The DNA here is from genome assembly GCA_000697495.1 of Saksenaea oblongispora B3353. Lineage (NCBI taxonomy): Eukaryota > Fungi > Mucoromycota > Mucoromycetes > Mucorales > Saksenaeaceae > Saksenaea > Saksenaea oblongispora. The sequence goes on from JNEV01001302.1 coordinate 21,924, forward strand.
GGCAGCATCAACTAACCAAGGCAATGCACACAATCTGTATACAAATAGACCTAACATCAACTCTTCGGTGGTTTTAGCGTGCAAAGCAGCGCGACTTTCATCATCTACCAACTCAGCGACAGTAGCTGAGGGAGAGGAAGTGCTAAAAGCGGAAATAGGAGCAACTGCATCCGCTTCAGCATGGGTAATAGGCTTGTTGTAAAGATAAAAGGCAGTGGTCAATGCTACACTAGCCGAGATAGTCTTGAAAGGAACACGTGTGGATTGAATAGAAGGTCGAGAAGTAGAATAGGGTTTGATCGAAGTAAGAGTAGTAGGTCGAAGATGAGGCGGTGGTGGTCGCAATGGACGACGAAGTGAAGCAGCAAGAACGCGAGGAAGAGGACGGTACATCAAAATATAGTAGAATAAAAAGAAGAAGTAGTAGTAAACAAAGAGTAAAGAAAAATGGAAAACTCGAGAAGGATTGAATGGTTTTATAATTATTAAGAAAAAAAATTTTTTTCTAGCGAATTTCTTAGCTCCAGTTCGCGAGGAGATGGGGGACTGAGGGGAAATTTTTTTTTTTTTTCATACCACGTCCCGGTTAACGATCGCCCAAAAAATATCTGGTAAACCCAAAATGGTAACTTTCCCACGTATGAACCAATCACAGCATGCGTAACAAAAAGTCCTTACTTTGACAGCCAGATAAGGTTTCCTCCAGTCTGATAAGAGTTCAACTTCCTCCACTGCAGCTGATAATGGTTTTCTATCCAGAAACGGTGAACTATAATCTAAACAGAAAATCAGTCTTTTTTTATCAATAGAAAAAGAAGAAAAAAGGAAAAAGAAAAGAAGAATAGTAATAATATGGTAACTAAAAGCAATACGGAACTAGACACGGCAAATGTATTTCGCGTACCCTTATCCTATACTATTCAACTTTTTGGGGGATGATCACGTCAGATAACTTTACAGCGAATAAAAAGCAAATGTATATGGTCTGATGGTTTATTATTCATACCTTTACCAATCTATTCATAAACAAATGAACAAAAGAAAAAAATAATCCTCACTTAAAAAGCTTCCGTAGCATACCGCTATGCTATAGGAACCAATCAACATTCAGTTGAATACCGATTGGTCGACCTGAATAAGCGAGAGTTTCCTTTCAAAGGGTAAAATCTGACATGTGCAAAAAATAAAAAAAAAAAGAGAGCCCGGCCCCACTCCCGAGTGGGGTAAAGGTTTTCTGGTTATTCAAGTTTGTCCGCTTTTTACTTAGTGTCTTATGACAAAACCTGTCATTACTGTAAATGATTTAAAGTGCTGCAGATCTTAAATCTCATGATAGCACATATGTTATTATGTCAGTGCAGTAGTCATAAGAACATGTTTCCGTCTACACGGATTTACTTGTCCAGGAAAAATAATTTTCAAGGTTTTGAAGTTGGCACGCTTGATGGTTACCTTTTCGGGTTACACAATCCAGAACTTTAAAAAAAATGGTAAAAATTTCTTTCTTACAGTTACACATCTATTTTTCAAACGCCGTACAGCCTATCAGGGGGTTATGGTTGCACAATTGTGTTACGCATTTCTCGCGCCACGTGCAGACCTTGCTCCCATTGTTTACGTTTTGCAACAATCAAACCTAAACTTAAAAAAATGCATCCTTTGTCTACAGTGAAACATCAGACCATCCAAACCCTCGTCAATTCCTTCAGTAAATTGGAAACGTGTCATCCACTTCGCTTGACCATTTCTGAAGACCCCCAATAAGATCTTTTGCCCCCATGATACCATGTTTTTCCAACATACGCACGGCCAACTGTGAATCGTTTCCAAGACGACACACTGCATATACTACAAAAAGAAATCATTGGTATCCATCTACGATGAGAAAGAGAGTGGCTTACCTTGATCACCTTTCATTTCTTCACCATCTAATCGTTCCTTGATCTCTCCTATTCGTGCCTCAAGTTCATCCAGAGGGATATTCAAACTATTCGGTAGACGACAAATATCAAACTGAACACGCGGGCGAACATCGAGAAGAAGATGTGACTGTTCCATCGTTGTCTTGTACTCCTAATCCAAACCATGTTTATGCCATTCCATGACTGTAGAAGATGATGTACCTTCACATGAATTCGTTCATGAGATGCTAGTACAGAAAGATTCAACGCCTAACCAAGATCAGCTACATGGATGACGCTTTTGTTAAACTTACATGATCACCAGCTTCTGACCCGCAGAACTGTACGTAATCAATCAGCTCGGTAATCGTAGGGTTTTCACCACAAGCAGCGCAGTTCGTCTTTTTACCACGCAATTTCATCGTCCGAAACAAATGGGAATTAAATCCGCTAAAGATAAGCATCGTGGGAGGATCGTTAACTAAAAAAGTTACAGAAAATTCAATCAGATTCTGTTTGCTTAACGTTCCACCACTTACCCTTAGCTCCAATAGCAAGTTTGATCGCCTCCAATGCCTGTAAAGTACCGATTACACCAGGCACTGACATCGAAAAAAAAAAATTTTTTTTTCGTAGATCAGCATAGTTCATTTCTATCCACATTGCTTTACTTACCGACACCCAGAACTCCACTGTCACTACATCGTCCAACTGTGTCAGCTGGTGGTGGTACAGGATGAAGACATCGGAAGCAAGGTCCGCCATTGTAATTATATATCGTTAGCTAATTAAATAAAAAATCAGCGGATCAAAAAAGTAAATCAATCATATCTGATCTACCTGACCATCGAACCTTAGCGCACTACCGGAGACAAGTGGTTTCCCAGATAAAACGCAAGCATCACTTAGAAGGTATCGGGTAGCGATATTGTCCGTACAATCCAACACAATATCATACCTATAAAACAAAACCTTCAGCTCAGGCACCCATCCTCGCTTCCTTTTCGACTTACTGAGAAATAATATCTAGTGCATTGCTGCTGTTGATGTTGAAAGCATAGGGAACCACTTCACAATGGGGGTTGATACTGAGTAACGATATTAGTTACTCCGAAGTCGGCCTTGGATGTTACTTACGCATGAACACCTTCCATCGCCGACGCGGCTTTGTTCATTCCTTGTCTCATCTCCGTATGGATCACCTGACGATGCAGGTTGCTGATATCTACATCATCATGATCGACAATACCAAGCCGCCCTACGCCACCTGCTCCTAAAAACAATGCAGCCGGCGCACCAAGTCCTCCCGCACCCACAATCAGCATCGACGTATTTCGCAGCTTGAGCTGAGCTGTATTTTTGCTTGTCAGTTGGTAACAAGACAGCAAATATGACGTACCTGATATGCCATAATGGGGCAAGATAAGTTGTCTTCCGTAACGTCTGATCTCAGCATTGGTCAAGTGATCTACCTTCTCGAATGGTCCCAAATCGGACTCAGACGAAACAGTACGGGCATTTTGTTGTGCCTCTAATTCGGCAATGCGCTGACGAAGACGCTCATTTTCCGCAACAAGCGACTCGGTGGTGTCCATGGCTTGGTTTCTGTCCGCTCTACCAGCCCTTCAGCCATGGGAAAAGACCCACCCTTCTAAACGTGACTTGATTCTATCGACGTAACACAGTTGCCATATACGGTATGCTCCAAGGTTGGATCTGTTATCAACCGTTCGTTTTGAACGGTGGAAAGGAAGTAACCTTTTTATGGGTCTGCAGTGTTACTCCCAACATAAGATGGTTTTGTTTACTCCTAAAATACAACTTTCGTTCTCCACCTTGACTGTGCAGGGTATGTTTCATTGCTAATGGAGCAGCCAAAAAAAAAAAAAAAAAAGGTTATATGACAGCTAACTTTCAAATCTATTTGTGTTTCATGTTCTTATTGTTGTTTGAAAACGCTCTGTTTGGTAATATCAAAATAACGCCCGCTTAACATGGGCCGTCCCTGACGAATGTTCCCAGTTAGGCAATCTTGCTACCGGTCTGTGCCATGCAGAAGACGGCCCCTATAATTAGTGGGTAAATGCATTAATGGCTTTACCCTGGATCCTAAAATAACGGTAGCAGCCACTTGGTTGTTTTCACGATCAATATTGCCACCATTTTAAAACCATCCACTCTGAAAAGTTCCTTCATTGTTACCTATCCTATCCCTGACTGAGCATCGGCATGAAGAAAGGAGACCAGGATCGCAACACCCTTCTTATTCGACAGCATGTGACACAAAAACTAACACTAATCCTCAATTCCCCTGTTCTTGCATAAATTATCCATCCCAGCCACGTGAAAACGCATTGGGACGAGAGAGACATATTGTTTGCCATTGTAAACATCGGACTCAACACACGCACAGTCATCTGGACCTCATTCTAATCAATATGTCTCAAATGGCAGTTGCTTTTTCTCCCACTTGAGGTAAGGATAGGAACAAAAGATAACCTTATTTTTTGTGGCAATTCATCGCATCACATTGCATGGCTCTTGAATGAAAGTATACGGCCTATGCTTTGACATAGACTACATCGCACACTAGGAGACAATAGACACATAGCTGCGTGCTTTACATTTTATCCTCATCCATGGGCAGTGGAACCAGATGTCGAATGAAAATGTCGTAAATGAAAAGCTAGCCACTCCTGCATGCATTCCTGTTGTGCAACAAATTTACACATCCCGCATCACATAGCCCGGTCAATTTGGAATTATTAGCATAGAATGCAAACAAGAACCCTAGGAATTGGGAAATTCTGTACCAAATTGGAATTCTGTCTTGCACTAACATGACCAAGGCAACCGTGAAAACCACAAATACAACCTCTAGGAGATGTCCCATGGGATCCACCCGATGGATGGGGCGTCAGGAACGTCCCAAGGCAGGACAGAATCTGCCACCTCCGGAGGACAGCAAAAATACTGGTCACAGCAAACATAGGTGCGGTACTGACAGGAACCGCCCGTGCCTGTAATGACTTTATCGCGAGGACAGGTATAATGTGGCGGAGGACACAAGCGCTGATCGCTAGGAACCCATTCACATCGGGTCAAGTCGGCTATAGTACAGTCATAAGCAACTTTTTTTTTATTGACTGATACGTTTTTTTTTTTTTTTTTTACGTTTATCAGCAAAGACGAATGCACCAAGGAAAACAATCACAAGGAACAGGTGATGCATAAAGAAATGGTTTCTGTAGGTATATACATTTTTATCAACGTATTTTATTTTGTCTGATGACGCGGGCCAGCCGTTGGACATTCCTTTACTATATTCACATGTTTTTATCTTCTTTCTCTTCTTCCTCCTCTTCTATCTCATCGTCGTAGAAGCCGTTGAAACTTAGCCTCGCCAAAAGGTCGTTGATAAACATCTCTGATCCGATCTTTTCCATTCCTTGGCTACTGTCCAATGTTTCTGGCTTTTTGCTTTGAAGAGTACTCATCACATCCAGATAGCCTTCCATATCCTTGTCCCGCACTAGTTTCAGAACTTTCACAAATAGCTTCGTATGTTTCCGAAACTTCTCGAATAAACGTTTGCATAGTTGCAGTAGTTCTGCTTCCCGCTCTGGTGTGAGCTGATGTGTCCTGCTATCGTCCAAAATAGTCGAAAAACAAATAATATCCGTAAATATTTGACGTAGGATTTTCATTAGCCCACGCTGACGCTCTTTAAGAAAACAACGAAATAAGATGGTATCAATAATGTGTTCGTGGTACTTGCTAAAGGTGACTGGATCCATCATCGTTGTCACATCCGCCTCTTCTGGGTGCTGCGTGATAGCGTCGATTCGCTCCATAAAGCTTGTCCATACGCCGTGGATAGCTGTATCAAACACATACATCTCAAATGCCGTCATGAACTTGTCGATGTAGAACCGGTACGTTTGTAATACATGAGAAGCAGTGGTATCGTGCCATGTGCGCGCATGGAAACGACTGTGCAACCGACGGTAAAGCCATTTTGGAATCGTACTCACACGAAGAATTTGCAGCAAAAACATAAAAACCTTGTTGTATTTCGACAGTATCCGTGACGTAATAATGACATTCAGAGGATACTGTACCCGGTATGAGAGATAAAGAAAGTCAAGGGCACCTACAGCTAATCACCAAACCCCGCTTGGTTAGTACGAAAGAAAAAAAAACAAGGAAGAAAGAAAAGGGATCCTGCACTTACTGTCTGGTCTGCTCCATTCACTGGATGCATCCCCTTCACGCACACCAAACGAAATCAGATCATCCAGTCGCACCGGTACCGTGCTGCTACGGATCGATCGCTGCAGACTGAGTTTATCTTTTTCTGGAATTTGCGCTAGACTTTCTAGAAGAACAGCCCGTAGCGCGACATTTAATTCCGATGGTCGTGGCGGCCATGCCGTCCGACTGTGGAGGCGAAGACGAAGGCCCGCCCTTTCGGACATGTGTGCGCTTTCTCCGCTGACAAACAACGTGTTCATCATGCCCGTGACAAACGTCCCCTCACCAAACAGATAATAACGGTGTAACATCGTCAAATGTTCTCGAGCACTGAATTCATGTAGAAAAAGCCTCATCGCTGACTCGTTCACCAAGGGGTACCAGAAATGCAAAGGCTTGTGCAAACTTTCCATGGTGATTGTATCGAGAGTGGGTATAAAGTAAGCCATGCTCATATCATCTTGGGCATGTTCCGCTAGTAGGTTATGGTATGCCATGATACCACGAAGTGTTTCTGAGAACTGGCCCATCGAGTTCACGTCTTTCAACGCTTCAAGTGATGGTAAGGCGGTTTGCCAATCGTGCATCTCAACATCCTGTTCTGGCAGTGACGTGGAGAATGCATGATCGGTTACTCCACTGTATTCTGGTACATCACGGGTTGAATAGGAACGAACCGCCGTCGAAAACGCCACCAGATCGTCAAAATACCTGTCATGGATGAGCCTCGTAGAAAGATCAGCACAGTGAGACTTACTTTTTTCTTTGATCATGTGTAAATAACCATTGCAGCTGAAGGCCGCTCTCGTTCTCCTGGTTGAACCGTCGATGTATCGTGCACAGAGGATGATCAGGCAGACATTGCTGCAACAGACCAAGCGCATTTCCCGCACGGAGAATACAGGAAGCCTGCGTTTCATTGATAAAGTAAGGCAAATCTATCCCTTTCCTCAACTAGACAAGCCCACTGTATGAATATTTTTTCCTTTTGCTTATCGCCTGGCTTTACCTTGTAACGGCCCACAGGATTATTTGTCTCTGTCCCAAAATACCTATCGAGTGTGCTTATTCTCCTGGCTGTCGGTGTACCTTTGGTATCATAAATGAAGAACTCTCGGTAGGGGTCTTGCAGACGGAGATCATTCGCATGGATGCTTTTCGCCGGTTCGCACAGACCAAGCCATTGACTCAGCATATGGAGGTATGGTGTGCTCGCGTGACACAAGATAGCCATACAAATGTCTTTGTAAAATGCCGCATTTCCATGATCGGAGAAATCAAACGCCTGGATTTCATCATGGAGCAGTGTCAGGAGTGCACCTCCAAATGGAATGTAAAAGTCATGTCTTCCGATATGCTCTAGCGCCATCAGCGAATTACTCTGTCATTTTGTCAGCAAATAAAGCATGGACAGAAGAAAGCTATTTTTTTTTTTTGAAAATAAACCTGTGATTGTGGATCGAAGCTGCATAGTCGCGCCAGTCTTTCCATCACCATGCTTAGGTTCTCGGTATAATGTCTAACTTGAAGTACAGACCATTGCGCTGGTTGTTCAAACATGCCGACAATCGATTGCTGAAAGTTGAGGTGTAATTCGCCGAGACAACATGCAAAGGCCACTCCAGTTAATCCATACATACTACCCACAAAGCGATTCAATTTCTTGTTTCATCAGTGTATTCTGTTACCTTGGATTTGCTTTGCATTCCTTTACCAGATGCTCCATCTTTCTCAGCCGAGTACCCAGTAGCAGGATCTCCTCGATCACTCTACAAACTAAGTTTTCTTATCGTAGGACAACAGGTTAAACTTACGGATGAAGTGCCGCTGTGCTCACACCAAGGATCCGGAGATTTGGTAGTCGAGATTCAAATGATCGTTTCTGCTTGTTCCACAGATAGTAGATAGACGGTAGCCCCACCAACGCTTGGATCAATCCCTGCTCCAACATGTCGCTGAGTTCCTTATCTCACACATGATCGCATCTTACTTTGACCAGATCCTCCTCTTTCACAGTGACCCAGGAAGTGGATTGGTTTTCAGAATAGCTATTCTCTTCGTGAGATCGGGACACCGCATGTTACGGCTTTACCTTTGATAAAGCGATTCGTAGCACTGTAGAGATGATTCCGTCAAAAATGGCGTAGGATGCGCTTCGTATACGTTTTGGGATGGGTGTATATGCGGTTCCCACGATGGTCTAGGAAGTGGAAGCAACGGACTTATCGAGGTGTCTGCCCATGGATCGACGCCGCTGGAGCGAATTTCTTCCGCAAGAGGCGATACTGCCTCACTCCATCGGCCTGTGTCTATCGGCTGCGGTGAATTGTCTCTGTCATTGGGGATGACAGCATTGACCATATTAAACGGGCGTTCTGCGAGATTCTGAAGTGTCATTGGCTCTGCTGCGAACGTTCCGAAGCATCATGTCAAGATTCAAGTCGATCCTCCCCACCATCCATTACCTGCTCTAAATGAACAAGGGATATCCAAACGGTAATCATTATCTTCGTCTCGCCAACGCGAAATGTCCAAGATCCCGCTATCCGAACTGAACTGCAGCATGCTAAACCTGACAACGAAGGGCAAGCGCCTCTGTCCCGCACCAGTAGCAGAATGTTTAGCCGTCACCATGCAAAGATTTTCTGAAGGAAGAATTGACAGTGCTCAAGCAAGATTTTCAACATTGCAAAAAAAGGATAAAAACTTCTTGTAAAATCCAGTAAGGTTGATAAGAAATTCATTATTATACATTAACAATTTAGTGGCACGAAAATTACAGTGCAATAATCCATATTTACATAAATGCGGTCATTTCATTATGATGATGATGATGATGCGCCTTCGGGGTCCTGTAGCATACTTTCAACCAACCGTTTTCGCCATCGATCGTGTTGTTCGTACGTCTTTTCATTGGCAGTCAGTCGTTGCATGATTTCGTCCCATTTTGCCTCGTTGGCATGTGCCTGTTCCTCCAGCTTTTTCTCCAGCGTCGTTACGTACTTCTGTAGCTGGCTCATGTTTTCCTCCAATTCTTTGACCATCCCACTCAAATGTGCGCAGTTGGAGCAGGCTTCTGCCCCAAAGTTCGAATCCTCTTTGAAACAGTCGCTGTCCTCTGCGGCGTGGAAGCCATTGGCTCTGGGAGGATCGACAGGCACAGGTGATTGTCGAAAACCAGCAGAGAGATCGGAGATGGCTGCTTCTGCCACAGGTGACCCCACCGAAGAGGAGGACGACGCCAGTTCGTCCTCTTCATCTTCGTCATACACGGATGGTTGTGGGCTTTCCGCCAGACCACTCTGTGCTTCCTCACGCATAGCTGGTTCCTCACTCGCTCGTCGTTGGCGGCTCAGTTTCACAGAGGCCAGACGTAGATCCGTCCGACTTGCATCTCTCATTCGTTTCCGGCTGCCAGCAAATAGCATGGGATGGTGTTGCTCTGTTGAGTCGAGGCCACCGTCTTCGCCTTCGTAACTCATCTCTTCATCTTCCTCCTCGTCTGTATGTTGTGAATCTTCCTCATTGGATGATATGAGGCGTTTTGCGTCCTCTTGCTTTCGCCGCGAAAGCGAGGTGTCGCCGTTTTCTTCTGATTTCACCGAATCGGTCTCGTCTGCTGTTGGACGTGCTTTGCGTTTCTGGTAATTGCCCATCATCAAGCATCCAGAGTACTTTTCATCGGAGGAGTGGAAGTTGAAACGGTTGCCCAGGAGATAATCAAAGTAGCAGTCGATTTTGTATTTGTGCATCCATCGCTTAACGCGCTGTGCGAATTGTGGTCGTCCCGACATGTCGGATAATCCGAGCTGGCCCACGAGCTGTGACCAATTCTTGATCTAATCCGCGAAGAAACGATTATTTGTGTAACGTGGACGAAAAACAATGCAAGTGCTTACCTCTTGATTGTGCAGTTTTTTCACCAGAAGAAAGACGTCCCAGGTGGTATAGGAAAGGTCGCCTGTCCTTGGGACGGAGGAGAACTTGCGTTTCACATACATGAGGCTTTCGATACCGTCACCAATATAGTGCGGATCGTGATGTATGACAAATTGGATATAGCCATCTTCAATGTTGGCACTGTTTACATTTTCTCCAGTCACTTTAAACACTGGTGTTTCTTTCTTGTCAGCCAGTGATGAAGCTTCTGACCCGGTTATCAGCTGATGCCCATTCGAGCTGTAATCATTTTGCTGCACATGAGGGGTATGCGCATGCTGGGCCATCTCCTCCGGACTCGATGGTGTAGACACAGGCTTGCCGGGCACGGAGGGGGGGGTTGGGCTGTCGCATGCGGCGGGTGAGGTGGTTGACTTTGTCTTCACCGTTCTATCAGGAGATGTGGGATGCATTGGATGATGTGAGAGAAGCGAGTCGTTGGATGTGAGTGGGTAATTAGTGTCGTCGAAGGCGTCAAGGTCAAAAAAGTTGGATTCTTGCAAAGGCAGTTCGACCTCATTGGATATCCATAGAGGCTCTGTGAACATCGGCAGCTATCCGTAGTTAAAGAGTTACTCTTTTTTCGAATGCTCTGTCTATCATCGCTTCCTAACCTGCGGAGAGCTGTACAAAGGGGAATCGTAGTTATAAAGCTCTTGTTGTTGGGGAAATGGGGGCATATCTGTCTCCACGCGAGGCTCACCATTCGTCGCGCCGCATAAACCGTCTAAATGGTGTTCACTGCTTTGTCCTGACGAAGGGGAGCCGCACTTGAGGCTAACAGAAGTTAATGTTTTGCTGTCTCCTGTGGTTTGATGGACTAAGTCAGACAGGTTCATGTAGGCCTATGAATGATGTCGCAATCGTTGCGATAAAGTCTTCCAAACGCACAGGTGTACAACCAGATTAAGATAAAATGAACGCAACAGAGACAAAACGGAAAATGAAAAATAAAGAAGAGACGAAGCAGGGCGGAGAGAAAGGAGACGAGGCTGGATCTCAATAACTTGGGTGGAATACCCATTGCTGGAAATTCACGCGGAGAAAAACTTATCCATCGGAATTGGAAATGCTTGCCCACAACGAAATGCGTTGCTAAGGCCCGAATAGAATAGGCCAGATTAAGGATACGGCCATGACGACGCTGTGCTCACCACCTCCGGCCCCCAGTAGGTCACAGCCTGCATATATCGATGGGAATAGGGATACATCTACTTCCTTGCCGTCGGTTTGCTGCGTGTTGCACTCCATTTTGAGCCATCTTTCCGTGCCAACCATACCAGCAAGCCTACCTCTCAAAGCGTACATTTCATTTGCTCGGTAAATGTACTGCCATGTGTTTGAAACAAATATTTTGTCTAAGATTGGTACATCTCTCGTGACCATCCGGAATAGCATATCAGTTTACATGTAGTATCCATAAATACATGTAATTAAACATCCCACTACTTTATTTGTACCGTGTAAAGTGGCCCTTAGGAGGAGATAATCACCACAATCAGTATTGCGATAAGCATAGATGACGGCGCCCCTATCCGTAGGAGGAGTGCTTCAAAGGGAACAGAACAAAGTAAATAAACCTGACTTGGAGATGTTGAGCCGACATGCACATGCACCGGACCTGAATCCCATTGATAACTTGTAGAAACAAAGGAAGGGCTACATGCAGTAGCATATCTTCTCCTGTTGGAACTCCGGAAATGATGAAGGCTGTATTTTTAGAAATTGGAGGGATTTGTAGATCAAACATCAGAGATCGTTCCGGAACACTTTGCAAAGATGTCATCAAAAAAGCTGATAGCATCGCTCTAGTTGTTTGTATGCAATGTTAAAATAAAAAAGCAATCTACTGTCGAAAAGAGATATTTTAGCAACTGTCGTGTACTATCTCACGACGTAGAAGAATGCACCTTTTTCGACTGGTTTGAGTGCTACGGGTGGTGACAACATGTGTAAACCATTCCGCACGTCTTGTTAGTACAGTATGCTTCATGCTATGCTGCACAGGTCGGACAGACTCAAGCATGTGAAACAGGATAGCCTTATTGTCGTCTTTTTTCTATTCGTATCCATAGTGATTATTGTTACTACCCGTGGTTTCTTGGAAAACAATGCATAGAGACATCTTCTCTAGTATGTTTTCAGTCGAACCTTAATACAGCTAGCCGCTTTGATGCTACTTGGTTTCCCTTTATTGATGTACTGGTGTGTTGCCGTGCGTAACGGACCCGAGGGGATAATCTACACACAGAAAAGTCTATAATTCTGCAAGTAGTAATAAACATATTTGAAAGATCGGCTGACTCGTTGCTCCCGTTTATTCTTGATAAAGCAATATATTTGCGTACGACTTCTCCGTAAACTTTACTTCAAAATCAGGGTGATGCTGCTCTAACATTTGCCAAACGTTTTGCGGTGGCCAAGACAGGAGAAAATATATGGTAAGTTGAATTTTTTTTTCTTTCCTTCTTTCTTTTTATATCAGCTAACCGTTATTGATATGTGGAGTATTTGTAGGAAGAGTGAAATGAAAAATCGAGTGTATTTTTTGCTGTTTGCCTTTGCCTGCTTAATTCCTTTTTTTTTTCCCATGGTTACCCCGGTTTCACACTCATCCCTGGGCTTGGGTATCACTTGGCTTCTATTTTCATTACTTATTCCGATTCTCCAATCACTTTGAGTTTCTCGTTCTTCCGACACATGGGTTAGCCCCTATGACGGTGTATAACTTGTCAATACCATTGTCAACATTGCTTATGCAAATGCTTCAAACCAGTTTCCAAGGAAAGACCCAACAATGACACGTGGTATACTAAGTATGTATAGCTTTTTCAATTTCTAAGATGAGGACTCCCATAAATTACTTTGCAGATACTATTAGACCTTTACGATGGAAAGATTAAAATGTTAAGCTTTAATAGGGAGCTACATTACTAATCGCAGATGTAAAGTTTGCTTAAAGTATAGTATTAATTAGGCCATGATGAATTTTCTATCATGAAAAAGATAGACATATTTCTGTGCAGTATATAACTGCTCTCATCTCGACACCTCTTTTTGTTTGTTTAGCTTTATCATCACATATTCCCTATTGAATACAGGCGCGTGCATTGCTCTAACAAGATTTTCTTTTGGCAAAGGAGACAATCAATTTGGGTTTTAGCTAATCCCTGAGACTGGTAATTCTAAGAAGGACACGCACGGGTGTTACCTCACATATGACAACAAGTTAAATCAATAACAGCCTTCTTGTAATGAACTGTCATTGCTATACTTTAGCGTCTGTCGGTAGGCTACAGAAATAGGCAGTTTCCAGGAGCGAAATTAAGCTTAAAAATGACGAGAGAAAAAAAGGTGTGTTAACTTTCCCAACTGGTACCCTTTCATTGATACACGTCTAAACTAAAAGTTGAACTGAGCTGGAAACAAGAGGGCAGAAGTAGGACGTGGTAGAGATTCTTGTGATTACTGCTTGAGGAAACTTGTCTGCCCGACATTAATCGTTTGAACTTCGCAGATTGTCTACTCCTGTAACTGAAATATTCCTGGTGCATACCATTCATTTAAGAGACTCTGATACATGACCTGTTGTTACAGTTTCTCTGGCCATAAAACTAATAGCATGGTACTATACTGACTTTGGTCTTGATTCAAACAATTTGTCGCTCCCGCTGTAGGAATAGTACTTGAAGCAGGGACAATTGACTGCTTACAAACATTAACGTCATGGCTGAAGAGTGCATATTTTTTCTTCTGAAAACCAATCAATATCGATGACGGATAGCAACGAGTGCTTTTGCGTATAAATGATCACATTTAAATGTACAAGCGTAAAACCGACTCTTGGCAACAAGAATATCGTAGGTCGTGCCGGATGCAAGAGGAACCTAAAGATACCTTTATGAAGATAGAACAGAGTGCTTATGTCACGGTCCTGTGCACTGGCCGTGCATCCAGTCTCCGGTATTCTAGGGGTCTGTCTAACATCGCTTAGAGGCGATTTATTTGTCAAATGGCTTTGGTCTAAAACTCCTTTGTAGGATGTAGAAAGGGAGTACTGCAGGAGAAACGATACCTTGGCGCCTTTTCCCTATGTCATAGAACGCAATTAGTATCATGAATCTTGGCATTACCTATCACTACATACTCGTTACGCATGATCTAAGCGTCTCATGCATTCGCCATTTACGCAAGGCACAAAATAGAATACCCTGTATCGTATGTAGATAGCACGTGAAGATTGCCATTCTCCTGGCACTTTGCGCTTCTTGACGGCATAGGGTCTCATTTGAAAAGCACAATAATATTACAGCATGCAACACAGCCGATACTCATTAAAACCGACGCTAAGCTATACGGATGCAGCTGTTTCTGCCGCACCCTTTTTGGAAACTTAATTGCGAAAAATCACAAATGAAAACATTTCCGTCAGAGAACACCACAGTGAAATATACAGGCCTTCTGTCTACCACGTCATCCCTACCACTCCTTGATGTGTACTGAGGTACTTAGAATATGACTATATCTGCCGAAGCCATGTGCTCTTACCGAAAAGAACATCTTATGCCCTGTAGAATGACACCATCCTCTTGCGACATAAAGGAGCCTTGGGATAATTCTTCAGGGAGAAAGGTCTGGTTAATGTGGACGTTACCAAGTACTAAATTTTCTAGACTGGCGGTTGATCTCATAAGCTATACCGTGTAACTTCTAGTGTATTTTCATATGCTACCTTTGATAGCATACCTTCATTCTGCGAATGATGTAGCTGAGGGGCAATAGGACATCAATAGCTGTCCGTGTGCTAGTGAGACCTCAAATTAATCATACATGCCATCGAGCACCGACACAGTCACTAGGATCAAGCCGTTCCCTAGTGCATCCTTCAGATTGTTAAAGCTTGCAAAGTAAACAATTCGGATAATGCTGTCAAAAAAAAAAAATACCTGGCCACTCGTAAACAGTAAGCATGTCTCTGAATCTACTCTACTAGTCATTGGCAATCATCTGAGGTCCATTTTATTTCAGAAGCTCCTTCTGACATCCAAATTTAGCATTAAGACGCAATACGTTTGTGCGACAGATTAAGCAGACTTGCGTAACAAATGTGTCCCTTAAATGCATGACCAACTTTTTAAGATTACACTCTTTCCAGAAAGTAAATTCGCGGAAAACAAATGGACCCAATGGTTGTACGAAAAATAAATTCGTCCTAATGGAAATTGAATTTATGTTGGCATTTTGGGTATATAAGAGTAGAACAATTGGTCGTCTTCCTTTTACTCCTTTTCCTCAATCACACCAAAAGTCGCATAATAATAATAATGAACATTGAATTCTTGTATGAAAATGGGAAAGGCTCTGTCGTCGATGAGTATGACAGACCTGAACCAACGGATTATATTGTTGATGAGGAGCAGTTTCATCTTGAAACATTGAGCTCTCATACACAATATTTAGCTCAACTGCCCCTGGAGAGCGAGAAAATGATGAAGACAGCGCTAGTGGAAAAGGAAGTGAAGCCTGGTACTGATGTTGTTATGAAGGAAACATCAATGAAACGAAACTATACACGCTATTCTGATCAGGACAAAGTGAAGTTCTTCAAGTTGTTGTTTGAGAAGCGTTTGAGCGCAGCAGCAGCTGCAAAACGTCTTGGGATTCAGTTCGTACAGCACAAAAATGGGCTGAACAGTACGAGAGGGATCCCGATAGTATCTTTGAGAAACGGAGAGAGATGGGTCGTCCACGCATTCTCAACGAGGAGCACAAAAAAATATTCTTGAGTGCATTGATGCAAATCCTTCAATCATCTTGGACAACGTGATGAAGCACTTGAGACAAATATTCACAGGATTAAAACTATCCAAAAGCACTTTTTCAAAAGCCACGATCTCGTTAACGTCAATAGCCAATGAGTATATTGAGTTTGATTAAAACATACACAGTAACTTTAATCTACTTGACCCTTGGTAATCAGATTGAACATATCACGCATGGCAATGGGTAAAAAAAAAAATGGAGACCACCTGGACAGACGTTTTTTGTTATAGCAACACGCCCTGACCTCATATTCTGGACAGGTAGAGGTGTATCGTGTTTGATCGCCAATAACTGGGTCGTTATTTTTTTTTTTTCAGCACGCATAAACATACTAGTGTCACCCTTTCACTTCAGTGTCCTCAACTGTCTTCCTACCTTGTCAGCGGCGTTGGGTTGTTTGCGCTTGTTTGATTACATGAAACAAAAAAAAAAAAGGGTCGTAAGATATCAATGCTAGTAATCCTTACTCGATACATCCCCAGTTTACACGAGAATGCCCGACAAGCCCTCTACAGCATGAATTTTGTTCTCACCATTAAGTGCATTTGTTTTCCGCCAATGGCGGATTGACTTTCTGGAAAGAGCGTGCATTCCGCTATGTCTTTCCCCCGATATCGGGAATATTCCCCCAGATCTATGGAAACAAAAGGATCAATGCGCATAGTAGGACGAAAATGATGTGGTTAACTAATTGTAACTTAGTCTCTCCTACATTGCTTACTCCTTCATTTTCTTTCTCTGTTCCCGGGGGGTTTTTTTTTTTTTACATAATGATCATTCGTAATGGATGAAGCAAGTCAACCGTTCGACATTGTCAGCGTAGTGTTGTTGCAGCCAATATCATTTATAAACCACTCACGTATCGATGTTTTCAGTATGCTCTTCTTCAGCAAACCTTCACGGATAAAAAAGAAAAAAGAAAAATAGAACCTGCAGCTTCATCCCCCGTTTTAGAAGGTGCAGTTTAAAAACAACCTACCAAATGATTATCGATTGCTGGTTTTGTCATGATATATGATTTTGTCAATCAGAATAGGGGGACTGTAGGCTTTTTCTTTGTTGCGCTTACAGATACAAAAGACAAAACCACATATTTAGGTGAACAAACGAAGCGAATGTTTGTCGTTGTTTTAACAAGGAATGATTAATATACTTTGGTAAATCGACATATATAGACAACCACGCAGAACCATGGGCTAACCGCATCACTTGGTCAGTTTAGCTAGCGCCATCTTGTTCCGATAGATATTACTCCTGGTTGGTTGAGTTCCCGTTGTATGTTCCATGACGACCCCTATCGGCATCCGATGCATCAGAACAAAAGGTATTCACATTGCCGCTAAGTACAAAGAATAAGAAAAAAAAAGCAGGGTGTATACACTTTCGAAACTTACCGTGAGGATGTGGACGGTGCGCTTCCAAGCCTCTGGCCTCCTCCATCACTTGCTAGCTGGTTTCCACTGGTGTCTTCACTCGGAAAGAACGATAACACGGTGCTGTACATGGAGGATCCTACGCTACTTACTGTATCGTACAAAAGACCGCCGGCAGAGTAGGCGTAATCCATCACACCATACCCCTGATGTGTCGAGTACGCCGTGCTTACATTTTTTATCACTTTCATGATGACCGTCCCACTGGGACATAAATCAAGCTCGCGCAACGTTCTTTCCTCGTCTCCAATACCGAATTGACGCGTAGGAAATTGTGCTAATAGTTTATAGGGCTGGTCTCCATCCGTTCTGTTCTGCTTGCACAGGTCAGACACTCAAAAAAGAAAGGTATACACAAACCTGATCGATCCAGTCTTTTACTACTGCTAACTTGTCCATAGCTTTACCATTGTTTGTAAATTTTGACTACCAATATCGCCGCACGTAGCCTACCTGCAAATTTTCTCCTTATTGTAGATCCGTCCAGTTGCCGAATACTTAAATGGCTCTCGTTATGTTGTCTTTACGACCATCAGTCACCTCGTTCTTCAATGTCATCTCTTCGTACCTTATCGGTTTCGTTGTGCTGGTGGAAGCTGTTCCTGCACCTGTGTCGATTTTTTTCTTTTGTTTTTCTGCTAATCGTTCGGCACGATCCCGCGCTATCTGCTCCCGAATCTTTTGTCGATGTTCTTCGTCTTCCTTCTTCTCTTTTCTCAACTTTGCGAAGTACAGGTCGTTTTGTTTGCTTTCTAATTCCTGTTTCGTTTTTTGCATCTCTTTACCGTTCTGTCTGCGCTTCATTTCTCGCTCGCGGGATTGCTTTCAATCGGGTAAATCAATCTATTAGCCAGGGTATTTCATACCTGTTTTTCTTTTTCTTCGCGCTCTCTTCTCGTCTCTTCCAATTGTTTCTTTAGTCTAGAAATCAAATTAATCATGACCCCTGTCCCCTAAATGATATGTATCTTACTTCTCTTTCTTTTCTTGTTCCGTGGAACTCTCCGATGGCTGTGCCTGTGGTGTACTTGATGACGCCAGCGGCTGTATCGTTGACGGTACAGTTTCCGTTGGCTGTTCCAAGCTTAATGCTTCTACTTTCGCAACAATTTCTTGTGCAGTCAATTCATGGATTCCAAAGTCCTTGATAGTTCCTTGTCTGTAAAATTCATTAATGCCGATACAGTCTCGTTTCGAGTGAAGCCTACCGGATAAAATAGAGGATAGGAACATGATATGTTGGATCTAGTACCTTTCTTAGTACATGGTCGTATGCATTGTCTCTGGCTGACTTACATAGTTGCCCGAATAGTTTGGCACGCTCTGAATCTTTTTCAAACTTGAGAGCTATAGACGTAGAAGTCAAGGCTTTGACAACCTAGTACAGGTTGAATAGAAAGTTAAAGAAAAAAATAAAGCATCCATACATTGGGATCCTCCAATGTTTCATTCAACTTTGCGCTGTTTGCAGAATCGTCTGGTCAAGGAATGTCAGTCAGGGAAATATAAACCTGTGCTTACCATAAATGTAGACAAGCAGAAGACAATTCTTTGCATTGACAAGTGCAACAGCGTCCGTGAGTGGGCCTTCAAACCAAAGATTCTCTTGTTCTGCCATGATGGTTAGGATGACAGAAAGAAAAGTGTACTGGAAATGTTCGTGAATTAGTGTCTAGGAAATGATAGCATGTGACTGAGTTTGAATGTTTTCTACCAATTCTTCGCGCAGAATGGGCACGGAGCAACGGCTGAGAGCGACGCGCCTACTGCTTTCTCGACCTATTATGCCTGATATTAAAAAGTTGATTTCCTTCTTGTCATTTCATGAAGTATAGTGTATATATTAAATATACGGAATTTATCTATGCTGAATCTAAACGATTCCGCTTGAATTTCATGCCCTTCGCCACGCGAAGAATTTTTTTCTGTATTTATCACATCGTTTGTCATGTCAACTCGTTGTCTTTTAACGGATATAGAAACGTCGATGGCCCTTACATGAAACAGCTCTAGTGTATGCAGCTTTGAAATCAAGTAGTAAACATGATTGAACCCACGTGGTATGTACTCATCTCACTACCACTAGCGTGATACAAAATTGCGTAAGTAGCCTAGCGGAAGAAGACTGCGGCAAATGTCCGCACATCACCTTTCGATTAGCAAAATTTTAATAAGAGGAAGAACTATCGGGTGGTTTTATTGCATGGCAATCAACGACCAATGAAAAGGCAATTTTGTTCGTTTACTGTGATTGCACCACGTAAATCAGTTAATTGTTTGCAATTATAAGCAATCTCCGATCAGCGCAATGTTTAATAGATATGCAGTGTTGAAAAAAAAAAGTAAAGTGATGTAGTTAGAGAGAACAAAAGGTTTCACGTTTTTTCCATATTGCTCTGTGCACACAACCCTTCATTTAAATGATTGGGGCTGTTTCACCAGAAAAAGGTTCGCGTAGACTCGGAGAAAGGTTCTACCTCCGGGATAATGCACATATCACGCGCAAAACATCCGCGTCCTGCAAGCTCTTGCTTTTAAAACCTAGTTATTAAGTTTTGACCGCACACAAATATATACAAAATTACTTGCGATAAATGAAAACAAGCGGGAAGTTATAGGGTTTTAAGCGTGTTGTAGTTTATAAGGCGATTGCAGATCCTCCCTTTTTTATTGTATAGATTAAGTGCATGGTTACATTTTACGGGCAACGTTTGACCTCCGTGCGAGAAAAAGATTTTCTTTTTTTCTTTTTCAACGATCGACAACAAGCAGAAGAAAAATAATAGTGATAGTAGTAGGGTTGAACCATGCGTTCTAATGAATAACTTTCGAACGCCACCAAAGGGAAAGGAGAGAGAAGAATTACATCAATCAGTCCTGCATTGCTGCAGTAAAAAAAAAAAAAAAAGAAAGAGCTCTTGTTCCTTTTCTCACTTGGATGTAACACAAATGATTCCTATATAAAATTCTGCTGTGGCACCCACACTCATCACCCCCTTTTCCCTTTCCCTTACACATTTATTCTCTCTCTGTCTTTCTCTGTTTTTTTTTTCTCTTTCTTTCCCCTCCTTCCTCGTCTCTCCTATCTCGTATCGTCATGACAGCACCACACTTCTATGCCGATTCAGATGTGGAAATGGCTGTACCCATTCCTCCTCCATCCTACATGTCGCCTCAGATGCCATCTCGACTAAAATCCTTTTTCAGTGCTTCACAAGTACCCGCACCTCCAACATTCACGGTTCCAAACGATTTTGAAGTGCCAAGGCAGCAAAAGGGGTTTAAGAGTAACTCTTGGTTTTCCTCCGCTTCACTTAATCCCACCAACAAGGGAATTCGCCGAGTCGCTTCTGCTCCCAACGCCAATTTGTTGAATAAGCAAAAACAGCACAATGCACTTCAAAATATGAAAATACACTCTAATTCAGAAGCTGTTTTTGCCTCTGTACCAACATTACATAATCCACAACTACAACGACTGCGCTCGTTCCGTCGCACCTATTCCTCCAACAGTATCAAAGTACGACAAGTGGAAGTTGGTCCATCGAGTTTCGTCAAAGTGCGCATGTTAGGAAAAGGCGACGTTGGCAGAGTTTACATGGTAAAACAAAAAGGAACTGATAGACTTTTTGCTATGAAAGGTAAATTTTCATCTAAATCGTCATACGATGGCACCATAACGTGTATTCGGCTAGTACTATCCAAACGTGAAATGGTTAAACGCAACAAGATTAAACGCGCACTGGCTGAACAAGAGATCTTATCGACATCCAACCACCCTTTCATTGTTACTCTTTATCATTCATTTCAAAGTCAAGATTACCTATACTTTGTTATGGAATACTGCATGGGAGGTGAATTTTTTCGTGGTAAGCCTCACCCCGCTTTTAGTAGTTTAAGGAGATCGTATGGTTAACCACCACTTTGTTATAGCACTCCAGTTACGTCCCGGAAAATGTCTTGATGAAGAGGGTGCTAAATTTTACGCTGCCGAAGTTATCGCTGCTCTTGAATACTTGCATTTGCAGGGACATATTTATCGTGATCTGAAACCAGAAAGTATGATCTTATTTATTCTTATTGACGTGATCATCTTGTGACCATCAAACTGATTCTCTTGCCAACTTAGATATCCTACTTCATCAGAGTGGCCATATTATGCTTACCGACTTTGATCTCAGTAAGGGGTCAAATCCCCCAGGAAAACCGGGAGTCGTCAAGTCAAGCTCCCCCAATTTGGTAAATTTTGTGTTTTCTTTTTTTTCACTATCTTTTTTTTCTCATTGCATTTCTTTAAGCCTCCATCCATTGATACCAGAAGTTGCGTAAATAATTTACGAACAAACAGTTTTGTGGGGACAGAAGGTATATCCAAATGAAGCGTAAATGTTATCCAGCACGCTAAACGATTTTGTAGAATATATTGCTCCTGAGGTGATCAAAGATTGTGGCCACACAAGCGCTGTGGATTGGTGGACACTTGGCATCTTAATTTATGAAATGCTGGTAGTGTAACACAAAGTAGGATATCTTGGCTTTTTACCTCATTGTTCTTTCTTAGTATGGCACAACTCCATTTAAAGGAAGTCATCGCGGTGATACCTTTTCTCGAGTGCTTCATTGCGACGTGGAATTTCCGGAGCAGCCGCAACCTTACAAGACTCAATTATCCAGTTCGTGCAAGAATCTAGTCCGTAAACTGTTGCACAAAGACGAAAACCGTCGACTGGGATCCCGCGCCGGCGCGGCCGATGTTAAAGCTCATCCATTTT
The DNA here is from genome assembly GCA_000697495.1 of Saksenaea oblongispora B3353. NCBI lineage: Eukaryota > Fungi > Mucoromycota > Mucoromycetes > Mucorales > Saksenaeaceae > Saksenaea > Saksenaea oblongispora. The sequence goes on from JNEV01001302.1 coordinate 44,046, forward strand.
TTAAAAATCTTAATTTTGCTCTTCTACGGCATCAGGTGCCACCTATTGTTCCTCTCATTGAAAAACCCGACGGAATCGACGCAATCAACTTTAGGAGGATGCCAGCAGAAAGCATGAGTCTCGACCTGGAGTCTGAAGACGTCATGGTCACTTTGAAGAATGACGGCAACCCATTTGAAAAATTTAATTCAAGTAAGCAGCATCTACTCACTTCTTCCTGCGAGTACTGAACTTTTTCTTTCTTAGTGACCTTATACCACAAGGGCGACTCCGACTGTGAAATGGACTAATCATAGATCTCTCCCTTTTACACTGATACTACAAACTTATATTCCAAAATCTTTGTTAACTTAGTTTTAATTCTTTGCTTTAATTTTTTTTTCAGTAGTTGTATTCCGTTTACATTGCACAAAAAAAATCACATACGCATATACACATTTATTCACTCATGCATGCATATATTTTTTACTCTTTATACTAGCTGCCCCTTTCGGGAACTGCTAGTTCCCGCTTAATAGCGGGGATCTCCGATGCACCTAAATTGTATCAAAATACACAGCGGCAATATCGTCATATAGTATACCTGTTACCGGTGGTCGAGATGTTTCATATTGGTCCAGTATAAGAACTGGTGTTTTTGAAAAAGGAGGAAGCGTCGTACCGGTCATAAGTTTGCTAGCGCCAGCAAGAGCAATGGCCAAAGCAGCTTGTGTATCACGATTCTGAGTCCCATTCCCAGATTTGTAAGCTGAACAGTGTGGATTAAAACACTGAGAGGCGCCATTAACCGACACAGTTTTCCATTTTCCTCCAATGAACCTGCGCGCTGACTGACGGACGACTTGTTCAAAACAGAAAACGCATGTTTGAGAACTCATGAATTCGTCCGTCAAGGCTACAGGTACATGTTGTCGATGCCGTGAACGAAGTTTCCCGCCTCCGCGCCGTACATGGCCCTTGGTCCTTGATCCGACACATGTACCTTGTGTGCCGATAACCATGATCGGAATTGCCTTTGTGGAAGCTCCCTTGGCAATGTAACTTCTTTCAGAAGAAGCGATTTGATTATACACCTTTTCGGTGAAAAGGTCTTGTGTGCGTCTTTCTTTATTAGACCTCCTAGAGTGATAGAAGTTTCGAAGGACAGGTCGAGCGTTTCTGTTGATCTAGTTTGAAACGTAAGAGATAGCCGAGTTTTGCGACGTTTACCTTTTGACATTCAATCACATCTTGTGATGTTTGTGCAAGCTTGATCGAATGCTTCTTGAGAAGCTTTTCCTGGTCCTTGACGTCCTTACGCAGTTGCTGAAATATAATTTTTAATCATGTCTTGATCACTGACTACACTTACTTTACGCCGTTCGCGTCGTTTAGCATGTGTTGTCGCTAACATCTTTTCGTTCAGCATCTCAGCCGAGATACAGTATGGCTTTGGCAACCGAGCGTATGCAAGATCAGCATTGTCATCAACATTGGCTGTATTTTCGTGACCTTTGTCACTCTTCTTCGCCGGCGGATAATGCTTATTGAACAGCTTGACGTGATGCTCGTATCTGTTAATTGATAAAGGGACTGTTGTAGACATAGTCGATAGTCCATAGTCCTGTGCCTCCAAATATCAGCTCTTTTCCAGCAAGCTGGGCTTCTTGTCGCAAGGTGCTGATATCCAGATTTAAAACATTCTCTTCGCACGCACTTTGTCCTAACGACGGAGATGTCGTTCCCGGTAACTCTTGCTTCTTATCTCCATCAGAAGCTGGTTCCTTGTCTTTCTTCTTTGCCAGTGCTTCGAGGGCCTACGCAGGTGTTGCGCATTACTATACGTTTCAATATGACGACAGTACCTACCTTCTGCAACTCATATTTAGAAGATCTCAAAAGCCTCAACTCGTTCTTTGAGTTGTTTACGTCTAACTGCGCCTGACCACGTTTGTTTTTTGCTTTCTTCAAGGTGCTATAAAGCTCCGCCCGTATTCGTCCAGGCTTCAAGGGTTTCCTCTCGCCTTTTATTTTTGATACTTCGGCTTTTGCAGCTTGAAGAACCCGC